>JAKSZT010053928.1:51823161-51852088 GCA_026826555.1 Tolypeutes matacus | reverse complement strand
TTTTTTTTTTTTTTTTTTTTTTTTTTTTTTTATTGTGGGTAAAAATCAAAATTTTCACAATACACACCAACATTTGCAAAATGATATATAAATGTATATGCATATATGTGCATTTGCTTACAAAAATGTTATTTATGTATATATATAAATATATTTTAAGAGGTGCTTAGGTACCCAAAATATTACACGGAACCCACTGGGATTCCCATGTTGTCCACCTCCCACACCTCCCACCACATCCCACACAAACATCTCCCACAAGTGTGGCCCACCACCCTCAATGGACTTACACATCCTGGGGCCTTGCCACTAACCATAGACCACAGTTCACCCCGTAGACAACACTCTCTCCCACACAGTTCTGAGTGGTATGTGCTGATTTAAAATGGCCTACATCCGTTGCCACAAAGGTACTCAGGACAACCTCCAAATCCCAAAGAAGCCCCTGTATTTCAACTGCTCATCCTCTCCCTGCCCCAAAAGTGTCTAGTGGCCACTGGCTCCACCTCATTGTTATAATTTCTTCCATTGCTAGAATCACCATATGTGAACAACAGAATACCATCAAGTCCATTCTAGTCCATAGTTCTTCCCCCAATCCTGAGGGGACTGGGATGGTGATGTCCACTCCACCTCCAAGTGAGAGAGGGCTTATATTCCATGGATATGGTGGGTGGGATGATCCTGCCTGCAGATGCAGGCCCTCTCCATTCCCTGGGATGGCCATTGCCCATCGTTGTCTCCTTGCCAGGTGACTTGGATGAGCCTGGACTCTCTTTCAATTCCATTCCAAAAGACCTAGTCCCAGTTCTTGGTTTCAGCTGGCTCCTTTGGCTCTTCAGTGAGGACTCAAGGAAAGAATACAGACTTTACTAGAGGCTGAAATCTCAGTCTTGCCACTCAGAGCTGTGTAACCCTGGAGGACTTGCCTGAACTTGTAGAGGCTCAGTTTCCTCATTTGCAAAGTGGTAATAATTGTACCTTCTTCATGCAGTCAGCCTGAGGATTAAATTTAATATATAAAGTTCCCAGCGTAGTGTTTGACATAATAGCAGCTTAATAAATGTCATCTTCTTTCTTCATTTCTGCTCACAGAATGCACTCATCTAACCCCTTTTCTGCCTCTTTTTACTCTTTGAGAAATGCCCAATAACTCCCAGCATAGAGTTGGCTGGCTTTGCCCTTTCCAAATCAAGATCTTTTCTGCCTGGTCATTGAAGAAAAGGTTTAGCATTGAAAGTTTATCTTTTCATTTTAAGATGTCTTTCTAGTGTGTTTCCCATGAAAATGGCCTTTGCTTCCAGGCAACATTGTATAATTTTCATCAGTCACTTATTCTTTACAATAATGGATTTTCTTTTTATCCTTTCTTGGGAGAAGACCTGAAGAGACCCAGAGGACCCCGGAAAAGGGAAAATGGAAGGAGGATGGAGGAAGAAATAGCCAGTAATTGGGCATTAGGAGGCCAGAAACTTCCCTGACTCACCTCCTACATTTCTGCACTGGCCGTCCTCAGTGAAGCCAGAGTCATTCTACTTCCTCATCAGGTTTCTGCTTCTATTTAAATCCCCCTTTTTCCGCTTTAGTAGTTCTTTCCTTCCGCAATTTTTAGGTTTGTATTTTGTTTGTTTTCTAACTGCTTGAAGTTACTGCCTTGTTATTTTCTTTTCATTTCAAATGCTATGCATTACTCTTTGAGAATGGCTTTGTCTGCATCTCAATTGTTTTGATATAGATAAGCCTTTTGTTTTCATTGTTTCCCATCCCCTCCCCTCCTCTCCTCTCCCCTCCCCCCCCTCTTTTTTTTTTGAGGTACCTGGACTGGGGATTGAACCCTAGATCTCGTATGTGAGAAGCTGGAGCTCAACCACTGAGCCACTTTGGCTCCCTTGAGTTGATTTTTTTTGTTTGTTTGCTTATTGTTTGTTGTTTTGTTTTTAGGAGGCACCAGGAGCCAAACCCAAGACTTCCCATGTGAGAAGCAGGTGCTCAACTTCTTGAGCCACATCTGCTTCCCTCATTATTTTCTAAAGATTATATAATTGCAGCTTTTAGTTTCTTTCCTTCTCTTTCTCACCCCCTGCTTTCCTCCCTTCCTCTTCCTCTTTCTTCTTTCTTTTCTATTCCTTTCTTTTCTCTCTACTCTCCCCCTTTCCCTTTCCCTCCCCCTCCACCATCTCCTCTTTCTATTTCCTTTATAGTGATATTTTGTTAGATGGTTGGTTTATTGTGGCAACATAGATATAACATAAAATTTGCCATTTTAGCCTTTTTTAAGTACACAATTAAGTGGCATTAATTACTTTTACAATGTTGTGCTACCATCACTACCTTTAATTCCTAAAACTTTTCATAACTCCAAACAGAAACTCCATACCCATTAAGCAGTGACTCCCCACTCCTCTCCCCCTGGCCCCTGGTAATCTCGAATCTACTTTGTGTCTGTATAAATTTGTTTTTTATAGATATTTCATACAAGTGGAGTCATACACTATTTATAATTTTTGCATCTGGCTTATTTCACCCAGCATAAAGTTTTCAAGTTTCATTTACATTGTAGTATGTATCAGAACTTCATTCCTTTCTGTGGATTAATAATATTATATCATATTAATATACCATGTTTATTTTAAATTTCTATTTTAGTAATATTTTTATAACTTAGAATTTCCTCATGAACCATGAGGATATACCACATTTTGTTTATCCATTCATCTGTCAATGGACATTTGGCTTGTTTCCACTTTTTGCTTATTGTGAATAATACTATTATGAATATTGATGTACAAGTATCTGTTTGAGGTACTACTTTCAATTATTTGGGGTATATACTTAAGAGTGAAATTGCTGGGTCAAATGGTAATTCTATTCTTAACTTTTTGAGGAATGATCAAACCATTTTCCACAATGGTTATACCATTTTAATTCCTACCAGTAATGCACAAGACTTCCAATTTCTCTGCATCATTGTCAACACTTGTTCTTTTCCATTTTATAAATCTCAGCCACTCTAGTGGGTGTGAAATGATATCTTACTGTGATTTTGATTTGCATTTCCCTAATGGCTAGTAATGATGAACATCTTTTCATGTGCTTATTGGCCATTTGTATATCTTTTTTTTTTCCCAGAAATCTCTTTTCAAGTCTTTTGTCCACTTTTTAATTGAAGTGCTTGTTTTTTTTTTTGTTGAGTTATAGGAGTTCTTTATATATCCTGCATATTAATCCCTTTTCAGATATATGATTTGCAAAATTTTTCTCCCATTCTGTGGTTTGTTTTTTCACTTTCTTGATGATGTTCTTTGATTCACAAAAGTTTTAAATTTTGATGGAGTTCATTTTATCTACTTTTTCCTTTTTTTGATGATGCTTTTGGTGTCATATCTAAGAAGACATTGCCTATTAAAAAATCCTGAAGACTTTTCCCTGTGTTTTCTTCTAAGAGTTTTATGGTTTTAATTCTTTTATTTTGGTTGTTTATCCATTTGGAGTTAATTTTTATATATGGTATGAGGTGAGGGTCTTATTTCATTCTTTTGCATAGGGATACCCAGTTTTCCTAGCACCATTTGTTCAAGGGTATTTTTTCCCCATTGAGTGGACTTGGCACCCATGTGAAAAATCAATTGGCCATAGATGGGTGGTTTTATTTCTGAACACTCAATTCCATTACATTGGTCTGTATGTCTGTCCTAATGCTATTAGCACACTGATTTGATTATTGTAGCTTTGTAGTAAGTTTTGAAATTGGTTAGTGTAAGTCCCCCAATTTTTCTCTTTTTCAAGATGATTTTGGTTATTTAGGGCCCCTTGTCATTCCATATGAACTTTATGATTGGCTTTTCCATTTCTACAGTAAGGTTGCTGCTGGCATTTTGATCAGGATTGCATTGAATCTGCATATCACTTTGGGTAGTATTGACATCTTAACTACATTAAATCTTCCAGTCCATGAATGTGAGATGGCTCTTGATTTATTTATTTCTTCTTTAATTTCTTTCAGCAATGTTTTGTAGTTTTCAGCGTACGAGTCTTTTATATCTGTCTTAGTTCACCAAGACTGCTATGACAAAAATCATATGATGTATTGGCTTCAATAACAAGAATTTATTGCCTCATGATTTTGGAGGCTAGACATCCAACGTTAAGGTATTAGCAGGGGTTGCTTTCTCCTGTAGTCTGTAGCATTCCAGCAGTTCTCTATCACATGGCGATCTCTTTCTCCTTGTGTTTGCTCTTTGATTTCCCCCAACTTCTGGTTTTCACTGACTTCTGGCTTCTACTGACATGTCCAAATTCCTTTGCTAAATAAGGATTTAAACCGTATGGGTCAAGACCCACTCTTATTCAATTTGGCCTCTTCCAAATATATCTTTGAAGGTTCAATTCACAAATGAGTCCACACCTTAATTAAGAATATCTTCAAATGTCCTAGTTTCAAGTGACTTCGCACCCACAATCCCGGGGTTTAGGATTTGAACATTTCTTTTGGGTGGTGCATGGCACAGTCCCCAACAACATCCTTGGTTAAGTTTATTCCTAGATATATTTTTTTAAGACCCTATTTTAAATGAAAATATTTCTGATTTTAGTTATCTGTGTCCTCTCCTTTTTTTCCTTAGTCAGTGTAGCTAAAGTTTTGCCAATTTCATTGATCTTTCAAAGAATCAAGTTTTGGTTCTGTTGATTCTATTGTTTTTCTATTCCCTATTTCATGTATCTCTGCTCTAATCTTTATTATTTCCTTCTTTCTGCTCACATTGGGTTTAGTTTGCTCTTCTTTTTCTATTTACTCCTTGTATGAGGTTAGGTTGCTGAGTTGCTTCTTTTTTAATATAAGCATTTACAGCCATAAAATTCCTTCTGAACAGTGCTTTTGCTGCATCCCGTAAATGTTAGGATGCTGTGTTTTTGTATTCATCTCTAATTATTTTCTGTTTTTCCTTTTGATTCCTTATGTTTTAGGATGCTAAAAGCTGCTGGGAGCAATATACCAGAAATGACTTGGCTTTTACAATGGAAATTTATTAGGTTAAAAACATAGCTCTGAGGCCATGAAAGCATCCGAATCAAGGCATCATCAAGAGATGCGTCACACCAAGTGACAGCTGCGGGTGATCAGCACATGGTGGTGTCATCTAAAGATGCTTCCTCTCTGAGCTCAGCTGTGGGTGATCTAGTATACGGCAGAGCCCCATGCCTGCCCCTCATCTCGCCCCTCTCCTCCGGGCTTTTCTCTTTCCTGGGCTCATCAACTTCTGGAGGTCTCTCTCCATTGCTGCCACTTTATTCTGTATCTGCTGCTTTTAGTCCCCTGTTTATAAAGGACTCCAGTAAGAGGATGAAAACCCACCCTGGGTCCTGCGATCTAATCAAAAGCCCTTAACTGAATCTAATCAAAAGGCCCACTACAGTGTGTTCACATGCACAGGAATGGGTTTGCTTTAAGAACAAGATTTTCTGAAGTCCACACAAGACTCCAACCAGGACATCTTCATTAACCTATTGGTTTTTAATTGTATATTTAAAAATTTCCACATATTTGTGAATTTTCCAGTTTTCTTCGGTTACTGATTTCTAACTTCATTCCATTGTGGTCAGAGGAGATACTTTGTATGATTTCAGTCTTTTAAAATTTATTAAGACTTGTTTTGTGACCTATATTTGGTTTCTTTTCTTTCTTTCTTTTTTTTTTAATCGTGTGGATTTAGTGCAAAAATATATCACTATGATCTTTTCCCCCCATCCTCCTCCCCATAGACAACCAAGCCCTGGGGATATCACAGAAAAGAAAAAGACAACACCCTGACCTGACTAGAGGTATATGACCCATACTCATGTTCCCAGATACTCAAATCATACTCTGTGACCACCTACTGAGCCAAAATGATGGGACCTACATCTCATCTTTATGCTTACCTGCATGTGTGATACTCATCCATTCATTTTCATTTTTTCTTATTCAGCAGATTGAAAGCCTCGTGTGTACTGGGCATTTCATTAGGCAGTGACAAAGACAGAAACACTCATTGCTGTGCTTATAGAATTTTTTATATAGTAGGGGAGAAATATCCATTCAACAAATCATCACAATAAAAAAAGTGGGAGGTAAATGCTACCTGGGAAGGCACACAGCTCTATCAGAGCCTGAAACAAAGGAATCTGTTTTGTTAGGGGGTGGGTTGGGTTGGGATGGAGTGTGTCAGGAAGGGTCTTCCTTGCAGGAGTGAGGCTTGAGCTGAGAGCTAAAGGATGAAGTTGAGGGGGATTGAGTTGAGATCTGAAGGATGAGTGGCAGTTAACTAGGGGAAGGTGGGGAGTGAGGGTCAGTGGAAAGAAGGCACTGTGTTTGCAAAGGCCCAGGGGCAGGAGGAGCTAGACGGGTAGGGTCATGTATAATGAAGTTGGAGTGGTGGGCAGGGGCCACACATGATTTTGGTCTTTAAGACCATTGGATAGTCTTGATCAGATCAGTGTTTTGACTAATACTGTAGTTGTGCTGGCAACATGTTAGAAGGGATAAGTGTGAATGTAGGGAGACTGCTCCAGATGGTTCTGTGGGAGTCCAGGGGGGAGGTAAGAGCAGTTTGACTAGACCGGGGTTGGGGGGATATGGAGAGAATGGGGTGGGCCAGAGGGACATGTTTGTGAGAGAAGTGAGAGGACTTGATGATCGTTGGCTGGGGGTGCAGGCGGACTATGTGAGAGAGGAGGCCCTGCTGGTCCCAGCGTTTTTGGCCAGCATCTCCCTGGTCCACTGGGTGGTTGTCTGGGCTTGAGGGAAGGCAGCGGTGGGGTCAAGGCCAGGCTCTCTGCAGTGGTGCTGCTTCTCTCTCTCCATTCCCATGGCCTGGCCTTTCCTTACTGCTTTGAAATGCAGTTCAGAGGCATATGATTTGAGGTGTGTTTCTGACTTGGAGGGTTTGGTTTTAGTTGAGGTAGCAGCATTCCCACCCTTAACAACCCCCTGCAAAGTCAAGTGGAACCAGATGTCTAACAAACTCTTGCCACCAAAGGGCTCATTTAAAACTGGATCAAGGAACAGAGCAATTTGGGATCGGGATGGGGGTTTTGAAGTGTTGGCCACATGAGATGATGTTTAGAAAGCTTCTCGTCAAAGGCATTGAGCTGCTCAAAACAAAGACCCCCCCTTGCAGTCTTATCTCTGTTATGACTGCAGCAGTGGGGGGGGGGGGGAGGGGAGGTGAGGGGCAGGGACCTAACAAGCTTCATTTGTGGAAACCTAATGCCCCTGGTGGTGAGCAAGCACAGCCTCCATCTGGGCAGGGCTGGAGGTGGCAGGCCGAGGCTCCATCATTAAGAGGCAGGGGAGGCCTAGGAGAAGGGAATGTATGACTGCCCCAGGAGAAGCCGTAGAGGGTTTTTCTGCACTGGGAAGTTGGTGCTAGACCAGGACCCCCAACTAGAGGCTCTGGAGGGAAACAAGGGCTTCATAACAAACAATCATAGTTCTCTTCCTGTACCCCCATGTCTACTTACAGGTGTGGCAGGTGGGATGGATGGCACCATTAAGTGGCTCCACCAGTTGAAAACCACCACAGTTGTGGTGGTTTTCAACGTGGCCCCCAAAATCTTTGACACTTCCTCCTAAGAAGAGGGACCTATGTCACTTCCTCTTAAATCTGGGCTGGTTTGTAAGTGCTGCAGAAGTAATGCTGTTGATTTTTCAAGGAAGATAAGAAAAAGCCTGGTTCTCTTAAGATGCTTCTCTGGGGGAAGTCAGATGCCATGTGGGAAATCCAACTTACACGAGTCTGCCCTACTGGAGAGGCCACGTGCTGGTCGAGCTTTTTGTGAATTCCTGACTCAAAATCCCGAGCACAGTAAGATGGTTGCTTTTTCAGACTGCTGATTTTGGTGGTAATTTGTTATGCAGCAAGATTAACCAAAACAATGAATGTTTTAGTTTGCCAAAGGGCTGTTGATGCAAGGTACTAGAAATGGGTTGGCTTTTTTAAAGGGGATTTTTTTTGGGCTAAAAGCTAATAGTTCGAAGGCTGTGAAAAGTCCAAACCAAGGCACCATAAGAGGTGCTTTCTTGCCAAAGTCAGCTATTGTTGATTCTGTTGTCTAGGCATGTGGCAAAGCAAGATGGCCGCCGATCTCTGCCAAAGTCTCAGCCTTCCCCTCCGGGCTTGCTGTCTCCTCTCGAGCTGTCCCGTGGGCCCGGCCACTTGGGGGCTTTGTGCTTAAGCAATCCTCTAGTCATCTCTCACGTGGCAGGATAAAAATGGAGGCTTCCTTTTCGTGTGTCTGTGTGTCTGTGTGTCTCCATTTTTATCAGACCCAGCAAAAGAGCAGAGACTCAACCTGAGTCACACGCCGCTGATATAGTCCAATCAGAAGCCCTAAAATGATCTTATCAAATAATTTAATCAAAGGGCCTTTACCTGAATTTAATGCAATCAAAGAGTTTCACACCCACAGGAATAGATCAGTCCAAAACCATAATGCTTCTCTTTTTGGGATTCATAAAATATTCTCAAACCGCCACAATGGCATACATTTATTTCGTATTTACCATGTGCCAGGCATTGTGCTAAGTACTTTATATACACCATTTCATTTGATCTTATCAATTACACCATAAGGTAGGAATTAATACTCTTTGTTTTATTATATACAAGGAAGATGAAGCTCAGAGAATTTAAGTGGCTTAACTAAAGTCACCCAGCTAGTATGTAGCAGGGCTGGGAATCAAACCCAGGGCTACCTGGACTCCAAAATATTTCATTGCTTTTAGGAAGTAATACGGAGGATTCAGCTCTCTTGAAGGCAAGTCTCCTGGGGACACTGTTACAGAAATACTGCTTACCTGCCAAGAATTCCTCAGAAAGTTCTAAATGTCATCTTTGCATTATTTCTTTTTCATTTAACATGTTGCCCTTTTTTTTTTTTTTAATTTTATTTTTATTATTTTTTTTAACATCCATACCTAGGTACTATTTAGTCCTTTAGTATTAGGCTAGAGGCATGATTTTAGGTTTCAGTTCATCTGAATCCCAGTTTAAATGAACTAACCTTGTGTCCTCCCTTGAGTGAGTCTCTTATGATATGTTCTTAGACAGTGGGGATGCCTTTGGATTACTCTCTGTTTTGCTTCTAACACAATACCCTTCAGAATTGGCTCCACTGATGCATGCTGATGAGGAGGCAAGGAACCCGCTTGACTGCATCAAGTCTGGAACAGCACCGAGCACATAGTGGGTGCTCAATAAGTAATTATGAATGAATCAATCAATAAATCAATGAATGGAAGGGATTTTTACATTTTAGTAGCATTTCCTAGAGACCATCTTAAATTAATGGTGATATTTTTGTCATTCGATTATTGAAATTTCCTAACACAAAATGCCATCATTTTGGTCTCATTTGCAGTAAAGGAACTCTCCCCAACCATTTAAATCATGTTATGCAGAAAGCTCCTTTCTTCCCACCACATCTATTTGCAGCCCAGATGTTACGTTCTGGAAGAGGTGATGCACTGGGTTGCATCTCTCCCAGGAAGCTCCCCCGCCTGCCCCCCCCCCACCTTGGCTGGCCACCTCTTACCCAGATTCTACCTCTCTAGCTGCACAGAGGGAGGATCCCCCTGCATAGCCTCTCTCACACTCATCCCTGGGAGGGCCAGGGCTTAGGGCCTTCCTTACCTGGAGGGGAGCAGCAACAGAACAGGCTGCATTTGAGGCAGGGGCAGCAGATGGCACCGGTATGCCCAGGGCAGGGCGGCCTTGGACAATTCTGAGCTTGTCAAGGGAGGGGAGGATGGTTTCAGAGCAGTTCAAGAGGTGGGTGAGATGAAAGCCCACACCTGAGCCCACTGACATCTTTCTAAGACCTGACAGCTTGTGGTTATCTTTTAAAGGCCAGGCTGGACAATGGCACAGACACCAACAGTGATAACAAGAGCATGCAAGGATTGTGTTTATGTGTATTATGTGCCAAACACACCATTCCCATTGTAATTAAGTCTCATGACTTTTCTGCAAGGAGCTCTAATGTTCCCAACTTACAGAGAAGAAAACTCGGGCTCCGCGAAGTTGATATTTGGCTAAGTTCACACAGCTAATAAGAGATGGAGCTATTTTTCAAAACTTGACCATTCATTCATTCAACCAATATTTCTTCAGTTCCTTGGATGTATGATCTAGGCATAGCGGGTAGCACAGTAGACTAAGCAGATAAAGTCCCTGACCTTATATTCCAGTAGGGGAGAGAGACAGCAAACCTAGAAACACACCAACATATCGATGGAGTACTTTCTGATTTAAATGGGTCCTCTGAAGGAGATAAATGGGGATAGGGGGAGAGATGGGCATGAGGTGAGTCCACCGTCCAAGTCTGGCACCTGCCACCTTGCCACCTGGGTCATACCTGGGTTATGCATTTGGAATTATAGCCTAGGGATGGAGATTTGACCAGGACACCTTGAAGGGAAGATCCACTAAAGCAGGACACACACTGCTTGAGAAAAGCAGGAGGAGATAGTCTGGAAGAAAAGATGCTGGTCAGGAGAACTGCATTCTGGTCCTAACTCTGCCATGAGTTTGCTGGGCAACCTTCTGACAGGCACTCAGCCTCTCTGGACCTCACCTCTCTAACAGCACCGTGTCACTTCCTGATAAGGCTTCCCCCCTCAGAGTCTGAGACCTGCTTTCTCTCTCCCACTCTCTTTTTGGATTGACCTCAGATCCTCTCTTCACACCACGCTGGGGGAAGAAGCTGTCGTCAAGAGTAAATGACTCTTGTTCTTCCCTCGCCCCTACCCCCCACCCTGGAACCTCACTCCGCCCATTCTGCTGCCCAGGTGGCACGGGGATCACCCTCGCTGCCATCGATAGCAGCTTGGTATTAAGCCGCCCCTTTGTCGCGGCCGGATTTAATGCACTCCCCATTCTTGGCATTCGGTGCCCTGGGAGTCCCCAGCTGCCTCTTCCTCTATCAGAAGGCGCCACACTCTCCTCTTTTGTCGCTACAATCCCTTCTCAAAAGCCTCGAGTTATCCCTTTCAAGCACATGTGCTCCTTCAAATCTATTTCCCCACTGGCACCTTTTGCTTTGTCGGGAGCAACCTGTTGGCTTTTCCAAGACAGCAATACATTGTCCTCATTGCCCCTCCACCTCCCCCACCCATTTCCTTCTCAGGCTTGTGCCTTCTAAGAATTCCCCAAGTGGGATTTCCATTTTCTACTGCAGGGGCTGTTGTGTGCCCAAATAATCCGTCCTTTCTGGCTTTCTTGTTCTTTCTACTGATTTTTTTCTTTGTTGTGAACTCCATGCACACAGCAGCATTTCCCACACTGTAATTTGCACACTCTTGTAAAGTGAATTCACACCACTCAGAATCTCTGGGTAGGAGCTTTGTGATAAGTGTGTGTGTTTATGGGAGAGAGAGTAAGTGAGCCATGGCTGGGGGGATGGGGGCAGCAAGGAGAGAGATAGAGAGAGGGAAAAGAAGAAACAAAAAGAGGAGGAAAGCAAGGGAGGGAGGGACAGAGAGAGAGAGAATTTACACAGGAGTGTGTGAATACATGTGAGAACAATATCTCAGGGCTTTATGCAAGGAAAGGGCTCCCTCTGCCATCTCACTCCCCTAACCCACCAGCCATAGAATTTATCACACCCTCTACTGTGCCTTTTATTTTTTAAAGATTTATTTATTTATTCATTGATTGATTGATTTTTAAAAGAAACTTTAGATTACATAAATGTTACATAAAAAATATAGGGGATTCCCATATGCCCCACTTCTTCCCCTTCCCATACTTTCCCACATTAACAACATCTTTCATTAGTGTGGTACATATGCTACAACGTATTGTAGCATATGAACACATATTGAAGCATTGCCACTAACTCTGTCCTGTGCAATTTTGTAAGTTATGACAAAATATATAATGGCCTGTATCCATCATTGCAACATCATGCAGGACAATTCCAATGTCCCAAAAATGCCCCCATATTACACTTATTTTTCCCTCTCCCTCCCCTCAGAACCTCTGGTGGCCACTACCTCCACATCAATCATAAAAGTTCTTCCATTGCTAGAATAATAATAAGTCTATAGTAGAATAATAGTAAGTCTACTTTAGTCTATTGTTCATTCCCCAATCCAGAGGATTTTGTGATGGTGATGCTCACTCTGCCTCTAATTGAGAGAGGGCTTAGATCCCATGGGGCAGATGGATTGAACTATCTTGCATGCAGTTGCAGACTTTCTCTGTTCCTTGGGATGGGCATTGTCCATCGTCAACACCTTGTTAGTTGTCCTGGGTGAGTCCAATGAACTGGAGATTAAGTGTTGCAACTCTGCTGAGATTCAGGGCCCAACTGGCACATAGACAGACCAAAGATTTAAGTCTCTTGGACATACACCTATCAAGTATTGTACTAAATATAGGTTCATATAGAAGGGGCAGAAAAGCCATGTGTAGGGAAACCACAAATGAGCCCAACTCTGTCACACTGGGGAGCATAAATTCCAAGTTAAGGCCCGCTGGCATGGTGCCAAACTCTGGAGCTGCCTATAGTGCCTGGATGTCTCCAGAGCCCTCAGGAGCCCTGCTGTTTGAGGCACTATTTACTGTGACAGTCAGTGAAAGCCTGCTGAGACGTGCATAAACATAACCTCTGGAATGACCTCCTGACTCACTTTGAAATCTCTTAGTCATAAAAACTCATTTGTATTTACCATTTCCCCCTTATGGTCAAGGGCTTTTTCCAGGTGCATTGCTAGTTGGCGCTTAGTAATAATCCTTTGGTGCCAGGGAGGTTCATCCTGGGAGTCATGTCCCACACTGGGGGAGAGGGAAAGGTATTGTGTTTATATGCTGAGTTTGGCTTAGAAAGAGGCCATGTTTGAGCACAAAGAAGGCCCTCAAGAGGTAACTCTTAGGCAATATACAATGCTGGGGTAAGTTACAATTTTAAAACAAAATGTTCATAAGTA
This sequence comes from Tolypeutes matacus, assembly GCA_026826555.1. Classification (NCBI taxonomy): domain Eukaryota; kingdom Metazoa; phylum Chordata; class Mammalia; order Cingulata; family Chlamyphoridae; genus Tolypeutes; species Tolypeutes matacus. Next base: position 51,839,118 of record JAKSZT010053928.1, on the reverse strand, counting down.
CAATCACCAATATCAAGGGCCTGGTGCAATGGTCCACCCTCCTTCACTAGGCACTGCCCCTGTACTCAGGGGATTCTTGCTGTCCTATTAGAGAATGTAGCAGAGTTTTCCAGGATGGGAATTCAATGTTCTTACAGTTATTGTGTGGATCTCCACCCACTGTGACAATGCCCCATGAACATTTGAACACATTCATATGCTTTAGAGACATACCCCAGATGAACCCCCTCCCATGCATCCCCCTATCACTGACACCCTGCTTCAGTGATCCTCCCCTGCCACAATTGTAACCCTTCTGTGATCCAAAACTTCTCCAAAGATGAAGTCAAGAAAATAACAAAATGAAAATAATAAGAAAATGAAATAATAATGATAGTTTTAAATATAACATATAAAATACAAAAAATTAAAAAAAATTTAATAAATTTTTTTAATATATTATGTCTTTATCACTGTAAGATCTGTTATTTTGTTTGTACAGTGACATTTTCTTCTGTATAGTTCCCCAGTGTCTTATTTTTTTCCCCCATTTTATCTTCAAAGAAGCTTTAGGTCACAGAAAAGTCATGTAGAGAATATCGGGGATTCTTGTATATCCAACACTATCCCCCTTATCCCCTCTCCCTTATTAATAACATTTTACATGTGGATGGTACATTTGTTACAATTGATGTACAAATATCGAAGCATTGCTACTAAACATGGTCAAAGGTTTACATTATGGTTTACATTTTGGACCGTATACTTATAAATTTTGAAAAAATTTAAAATGGCCTGTATCCATTATTGCAAGATCATGCAGAACAATTCTAATGCCCCCCCAAATGCCCTATGTTCCATCTATTCTATTCTTCCCTTCCCCTCCCCTCGGGACCTATGGTAACCACCAACTTTCACTTTTTGAAGAATAAGGTTTGCAGTTACTTGCAATACTATTGAGGGCTTGACCTGTTGGTCTGTTTTCTTTTATTAGGCACTGCCTATGTTCTCGAGAGACTCTTGCCCTTCTATTTGAGAACATAGCATGACTCCCCAGGATGGGAGTTCAATATTTTCCTGTTTATTGTGTGGGTCTCCACCAACTGATATAACACACTATGACAAGATGAACACTTGCATATTCCATAGAAGCCAGCCCCAGGTGCATCCTCTCCTGTATGCCCTGCTCCCCATCCAACACCTCACACCAGTAATCCTCCCCTGCTATTATTTGCCAAAAGAACATTCCCAATATTGTAGTTTTAAATACAGACCTGCAAATCCCCAGGATTTACTTGTTCCTTTAAAATGTACACCTCTGTATTCACCCAGCTAGTATGTGTGGAGCAGTCATTTAGACCTAGGTCTTTCATGTAGTCAATAAATATTTATTGAACATATACTAGGACCCAGGAACTTTGCTCAGTTCTTGTAGGAGGCTGATGCTGGTATTGGCCTAGGTGTTCTTGTTTCAGAATGTGAGCAGAGATGGGACGGGATCAAGACCTCAGAGCTGTGTGTGGGGGGGTGGGGCTTCCTTCTCCCTTTGTCACTCTTGCTGTCTATTGCATCTTTACAGCCCCTGCAAACCTCTGTTATCACGTTGATCAACTCGCTGAAAACAAGGATCCAGCTCTGTACCTGCTATGTAACAAGTGCTTAATCATTCTTCCAAGGCTTGAACAGCAGTATCTGGTAAAGAGACCAGAATTTCTTCATTTGTGGGCTGAGGACTATTCTTTGAATATCATGGAACTCTTCAGTGTATTCAATGACTTGAAGCATAGGGATTTGAAGACTTAATTCAAATACTTAGAGGCAAGCATGGCAGATTAGAATACATTCTCATTTAATACTTTCCCTTCCTAAACCCTAAGAAAGCACAGTAAAGGAATTAAAAAGTAAAATACCCTAAGGACAAAGAGAATGGGAGAGGAGATGACAGCCGTTGAGAGATGCCAACAAATTTTTTGAAAATAGAAAGTGGACAGTAAATAGGAACTGACTTAGAAAAAGCTTTAACTTAGCCTGCTAGGATAGGCTAGTTCAAGAAGAGCCACCAAAAAGCAAACTTATTCCCACAGCAGAAACCTGGGAACACTCAGAGATTGGAGGCATTGGGTACTTCTGAACATAAAGATTAGGAGCTTTAAGACATAAGGAATTTCAAAATCTTTATAAGGACCAGGTAGCCTCTGGGATTCCTTCTTCCACTCTATGCATGCAGCAACGAGCCCTACCCTCTTGCAGCAGTATAATGGAGGCCAACTTTGGAGAAAAAGAGTCAAAGAATCTCCAACCTTGAGGACGCCAGCACAGTGGGGAGGTTCACCATACTCACCATACTGAGAGCAGGGGATGGAGGGAGACTTTACATTTTGAATTCTTCCCCTTCTGCTACTGGCCTCCTTGATAACTGGCAGCCAAGATTTTTGTTGACTAGCAGCAGGAGTTTGGGATTACTATCTGTGAGAACCTGACTAGTTAAGAAAAAACTTAGAAAGAGTAACGTTTGGGTGATCCAAATAAAAAGCTGGTGTATCACCCTTTAATATACAATGAAGTCTCCTATCAACATGACTGTCCCATGCACATAGAGCATCTCATCAGCTTCAAAAACCAAGCACATGAATATGAAGGCACAGCCAGAGATGATTAGACATTTAAGGAAAGCTTGTAATCTGAAGTCTGGGCAAAAACAAATGTAGAAACAGAATCCCAGGGAATGGAGAGAGCCTGCAGCTGCAGGCAGGATAATCCTGTCCACCATATCCATGGGATATAAGCCCCCTCTCACTTGGAGGTGGAGTGGACATCACCATCCCAAACTCCTCAGGATTGGGGGAAGAGCTATGGACTAGAGTGGACTTAATGGTATTCTGTTGTAGACATATTGTGATTCAAGCAATGGAAGAAATTACAACAGTGAGGTGGAGCCAGTGGCCACTGGACGCTTTTTTGGCAGGGAAGGGAAAAACAGTTGAAACACAGGGGCTTTTTCAGGGCTTGGAAATTATCCTGAGTAACATTACAATGACAGATATAGGCCATTTTACATAAGCATATACCATGCAGAACTGTGTGGGAGAGAGTGTGGTCTACAATGTTAACTATGGTCTGTTTAGTGGCAAAGCCCCAGGATGTGTATATCCATTGCAGGTGATGTGCCACACTAATTAAAGATGTTTATGTGGGATGTTATGGGAGGTGTGGGAGGAGGGGAACATGGGAATCCCTGTAACTTTTGCGTAACATTTATGTAATCTAAGCATCTTTAAAAGAAAAAAAAAATGTATATATATATAAATAACATTTATGTAAGCAAATGCACATATATGCATATATATTTATATATCATTTTACAAATATTGGTTTGTATTGTGAAAAATTTGATTTTTACCCACAACAACAAAAAAGTTTAATGTAAGCTTTCAAATATTCATTAATAAATTTTCTATGATGATTAAAGAAAAATACAAAGAGATGGAAAGTAGGAGAAAGAGGACAAGAAAATTAAAGGATTAGTCAGGATATCCAGCATAGTATTAACAGGCTTCCGGAAATAAAGAACAGGGAAAATACAGGGGAGGGAGTTTTCAAAAAATTCAACGTTATAAGTTTTTCTAGAACTGAAGGATCCCAGCTGAGTCCGTAGAATACCCAGCGTGCACGCGCACAAACACACACAACACAGGTTCAAGCCATAAAATGTGAACTGTCAGAACACAATAGCAAGAGGAGATCCAAAATTTTCCAAGGCAGGAGGAAAAAGAAAAAACAAAACAAAACAAAACAGGGCACTTACAGCAAGTCACTTGGCAGAAAAGCTCTGTGGATGCCAATGCTCTAGAACAAGACTGGATTTGAGTTACGGATTTTTCCAAGAAAGGAAAACTGGCCAATTATAAATACTTTTTATGGCCTCATTTCAACATTACATTCAAAGTAAAAGTGCTCTAAGGAGCCTGAAATAAACATTCAGTACCTGCTCTCCCCTCAGTATTTTCAGGGTGTCCTTGAACAGGCCAAATCCACAGACTGGCATTGAAATATCCCACAATCTTGCTCCATCTACCTTCTGAGTCTCCCTCCCAGGACACTCACCTCCAAACTTAATCACTTGCTTCATCATCGACTAAGTTTGGAGGTAAAACATCTTTACTCTGTGGAGGATTTTAAAGCAAGTCCACACAAGTCTTTATGATTGGCTTCCTTTTCTGCCCAGTGGGTGACTGACTGTCCCCAATGTTGGGTTTTGATGTGAGAAGGTGTGGCTTGGCCTTGACTTTGGAAGCACTATCTCCTTACACAAACAGCACACAGGCACTTGAACCTGCCGTCTACAAGCTTCCTTCAGCCAAACAGCTGAGGGATCCCGGCAGAGGACAAACAGGGAGGTGTCGAGGTTCAAGGACAAGATTTGTGTCTATACCAGGGTTCACAACTCTCCTTCTTTTGGGGCCATTGTATGTCAGTGCTAGTCTCTCCCCACTCCCCTACCTGCTGGAGATTCCCAGGGGATTCCCAGGTGGTAGGCTTAGACAGACCTGGGTTTGAACCCAGGTGCTGCTTCTCTTGAGCTGTGTGAGGTCATTTTATAACTTCTCTGAGCCTTGATTTCTGTGGTGATTGACTCATGTACCCCTCAAAAGACATGTCCTTCATCTGTGTTCCTGTGGGTGTGAACTCATTTGTAAATAGCATCCTTAGAAGATGCATTATCAATTAAGGTGTGGACTCCTCTCTGAATAGGCTCTTTTAACTGAATGAGGATAGGCCTTCATCTGCATAACTGGAGTCCTTATAAATTGCCAGAAGCCAGAGCTAGATACAGTAGAGACTAAGGACATCACCATGGGACAGGAGGCAGAGATGCAAGCTAAGGAAACCTAAGACTGTGGCAAGCTGCCACCAGAACGCTAGAGACTTTGGGGAGAAAGCATGGCCTTGCTGGTGCCTTGATTTTGGATTTCCACTCTCTGAAACTGTGAGCTAATAAATTCCTGTCATTAAGTCAACCATCATGTAGTATTTGTCATAGTAGCCTGGCCAGCCTGACAATTTCTTCAGAGGCAAACTGATGGGATTGGACAAGGAGATGTCTAAGGCCTTTTTCAAATCCTGGCCTCTCTCAGGCCCTGAGAATTTATGATGAACACAACACAGACCTCTTTAAGGAACTCCTAGGCTTGAGGCTGAGTCAGTCAAATAAACAGCAAATCACAGCATCCACAGTGTGAAGGGTGGGAAGTGGGGAGTCTAGGGGATGTGGGCCCCCAGGAGAGGGCACCTGGCCAACCAGGGGGGTGGGGAGGGCCAAAGCAGGCATGCCAAGGGAGGGGGCACCTGAGATGATTCTTAAAGAGGAAGGCTTTCTCTCTGGTTTTTAGGTCCACTGGGATATCATGTTCATACACAAACCTGGGCCTGTCAATTGATATTTCTTAGGAGCATCAAAATGATTATTCTGTTGAGACCATAAAACTCACAGTTCCCTCTTGTTCTCTGGGCCTTTTTGCATGCCGTTCCCTCTCTCTGGAATGCCCTTCCTTGTTCTCTTAACCTGGTGAGCTCCTAATTTTCCTTCATGATTCAGCCCTGGCAAAATGTTCCTTAAGAAGGCTTCGTTTGAGCCCTCTGACACATCCCATAAATATGTTTTGAATAAAGGATGTAAAGAATCAATGTGTGACATATGGACCTCTGAAACTTTGTGGTTTTAGATGGTCATACAACCTGCCACACACATGCTCAACATCATCTTCACTGTATTGGTTGAAACCCTATGAGGTTATGCCTTTATGGGGTTATCCCTCCCTGGCCATGCCTTCCAGTGTTGAGCCTTAGAAAATTAAAAGGGTTGGTTCTCTAGAGACTTCCTCTCAACTCCATAACCCTGGGGCCAAAGAGAGCTGTACCAGCTGTAAGTTGACTTGTTAAATCGGAGACTCTAAGGGACAGAAACATCTGTTGGCACCCTATGTCACTAATCATTCTCATGGTTTCTAGCCTGGCTGTTGACACCTGCAGCTGAGCCCAGAGCTCTGTGATCTGAAGCTCGCTATTGGTAAAATGCCACTTCCAGTGTACAGATGTCATAGCAGTCAGTGTTGGCTGAATAGCCTGACCCCAGGGCAGGCAAGCAGGTGAGCAGGCAAACAGCTTACAGAGATGACAGTGGTAGAAACTGGGTCCAAGGTAATGATGAGTTAGGCACCTCACTAAGTTTTGAGTGATGCACAAGGCTATTTCTTGATTCCATGTGTCCTCAAAAGGTTCGATAGCCTTCATATGTAAAAAGTACATTCAAATCAATAAGAAAGCATTAATACCATAATAGAAAAATGAACTAAGGGCAATAAAAACTTCATGGAAGAAGAATTATACATGGATAGTAAACACAGATGTATTCAGCTTCGCTAACAATAAATGTGCTATGGAAATTAGAAGATTTTAATTTTTACCTATTAAACTGGCAAAATGCTTTTAAACTTAATCCTCAATTTGGTGAGAGTGGAATAAGATGGTTGCATATCCTTGTAGGAGTGCGAATTGGCTTGACCTTTCTGGAAAAAATTTTTGCAAAATGTACCTAAAAACTTAAAAATGTTTCTAATGTTTGACCCACGATTCCTCCTCTAGGAATCTCTGCCAAGGAAACAGGAAATGAGACAAAGATTTATGTAAAAGATGCTTATTACAGAGTTATTTGGAAGCACTCCAAATGTTCCACCATAGTAGAATGGTTAAATAAACTGTAATATAGTTACAAAGTGAAATATCATTTAATCATTAAAACAAAGGTTTTGAAGAATTTTAAATGACATGGAAAAATACCTATTATGTCATTTTAAATGAAAGAAGTAGGATAGAAAACTATTATATGTACATTATAAATTCAATCATACAATTACTTGCCTCCCTGTAAAATCTATTTTCAGAAAAAAAATATTAGAAGAAAAAGGCAGAAATTTGGCAGTTATCTCTGGGTCATGAGCTCATGGGTAATTTAAAATTTCTCCTCCATGTTTTCCTGAAATTTCCAGACTTTCTACAATGATCCTATTTGTCATTTATCCATTGGTTTATTCATTTAACAAATTTATTATGTGTTTCTTAATGTTCCTGGCACTGTTTTAGGCACCAATTTAAGACAAAGGCATAAACATTCCCTTTGTCTGTGGTTACAGGTGTTGGAAGCAAACCACTGGGATTTCATCCTAGTTCTTCTCATTTTCCTACTCTTTCTAAGCCTCATTTTCCTTATGAATGAAATGAAGGATGATGCTAGTACCTATCTCTTCATGGGGTTGTAAGAATTAAATAACAAGTGTATGGAAAGGACTTGGCTTAGGGCCTGGCACAAGGTAAGTGGCTCTCAGCCACGGGGAAGCCACACATGGAGACCCCCTCCCACCACCAGCCGATGGCCCCCCCAAACTATACAGAAGCACAGTGCTCCTTCCCCATCAAACTCACGCTCCTGCTCCTGTCTCTCTAAGCCATCGTGTTTGGTTGTTTGTTTATCCTTTCCAAAACTGGTTTCTCCCACCACCCTGCCAGGCAGGCCTGAGCGGGCCCATTTGTCAGAGAAGGAAGCAGAGGCTCAAGGAGAATGAGCAGAGCGCCGACTCAGACAGATGCTGAGTGCCCGGGCAGACTCTGGTCCATTGAGCAGCGGCCAGCCACCCTGGGCTCACCCTTCTTCTCCGAGCCCAGCCCTGGATGGGGTTCTTGAACTTATAAAATTACACCAAGGACGGGGGTCGGATGTGGCTCAACTGGTTGGGCGTCCGTCTCCCATATGGAGGGACCCAGGTTCGTTCCCCAGGACCTCCCGGTAAAAAAAAAAAAAAAATTAAACCAAGGAAAAATGGGACCATTGGAAAACCAGGACTTAACTTTGTAAATATCAAAGCCACTTTTTGTTTTTTAGTTCATACTGCCACTTGGATCTTGCTCAGGGGGTAGCTCTCCCCATTTGCTCTTGAGGCCAGCTTGGGCAGACCCATGTCCTTTGTCATCAGTTTTAGGCAATCAAGTCATAAGTCACTGGGAGTCTCAAACCCAGTCATAGCTGAGGCATTTGGTCTTCAGCCTACGGACAAGGATCGATATGGGTCTGCATTTCTCCTTCACACCTCCTTCTCCACACATTAGCTGCTCTACCCACTGATCCTGGGTGTTTGGGGCAGGGAGGAGTGGGAAAAGGCTGAGAAATGTCCTACTTGCCCAAAGCCTGCTGATTTCAAGCTGTCTACCCTTGGCAGATGTTTACACCTGCCTCTTGCTCTGGTGGGCACTTGGGAGTTCATGAGACTCCCTTGCTGATCCTTCTAAGTACAACCTTGTGCTGGATGTGCCTTCTTCACATGACCAGTCCCCAACCCCACTTACTGGGTCAGGATACCCTCTGGAGAGGATCCATTTCAAGATGCATTCCCTAGCAATCCAAGACCTGAACCCCAACATCCAGGAACGTTGTTTTTTTTTTTTTTTGCCAAAGCAGGGAGTATAGTGCACACCTAAACCAGTCACCACCACAGGTCATTGCTTCAGGACTGTGTGTGCATGCTGGGTCTTTGATTTATAGATAGGGAGAGTGAATCTCAGGCACATGGAGTGTCATGCCTAAGATCTGGTGGATACTGGGTTGTAAAGCCAGAACTCAAATCCAGGTCTTCTGCTGCTCCTTAAATACTTTCCTTGTCTGTGAAATGAGGACAGCGGATGAGAGCATCTTAAAGGGCCACTCAGGCCCTCCATGTTCTTCCATGTTCAGTCCCCTGTCATGCTGCAGGGAAGGAAGTTCAAATCGTCTGTTTTGAGGATTATCAGGCTCATGCATGGTCTCAGTTTAGAATCATCTGGAACCTCACCAGCTGCTCCTATTGATTGAGGGCCAACTAGGCGTCAAGTACTTTGTACACATTATCTCTGGAACGACAGTGTAGGAAAAATTAAGAGTAGGAGGTTACGAAACAACAGTGGCTGTTTTAAGCTTTATTATCTTCCAAAGAGAGGTCCCAAATAAATATTATTTAGAAACCCATCCACAAACAGCACCATTATTTACAATCAGCCAAAAAAGAGGAAACAACCCAAATATCCATCAGTGGATGGGGGATAAACTAAATGTGGCATATACATATAATGGAATATGCTTCAGCAATAAAGAGGAATGAAGTTCTGATCCATGCTACAACATGGATGAACCTTGAAAACTTATGGTGAGTGTAAAAAACCAATCACAAAAGACAAGGTACTGTATATAAATTATACAATTAAATGCATTTATATGAAATGTCCAAAACAAGCAAACCCATAGAGACAGAAAATACATGAGTGGTTGCCAGGGTAAGGGATAAGGGGGAGTGATGGCTGATGGGTATGGATGGGGTTTCTTTTTGGGGTGACAAAAATATTCTAAACTTAAATCTTGGTGATGGTTGCATAACTCTGTGAATATATACTAAAACCCCTGGGTTGTACCCTTTAAGGGGGGTGAATTTTATGGCGTGTGAATTATATCTCAATTTTATGGTATGTGAATTAAAAGAAAAAACAACAAACGAACAAACCCAATGGCCAAACCACGAGGATTTTACCTGGCCTGTTTGCCAAGGGTCCAAGGAAGCCAGTCCCAGTTGTAAGAAGTAATCAATGCACTCACTTTCAAAATAGAATTATAGAGTGTGCTGTGACTCCAGAAATCCATTCTTTCTCAGCCTCTGTATTAGGACTGAGGCCTATTAGCCTGGTATTGGAAGTCTAATCTCCTGCTGAAGATGTGAGAATAAGTAATTTACTTTCAGTCAATCAAATGTGCCAAGAAGGAACTCTCGAGGTAGCTGAGGGGGAGGAGGATTGTTTTGTTTTTCTAATGTTATTGAAGGCCCTGTGGTGCAACTGGCAGCCTCTCCCCAGCTGGCTGAGGCCTCCCAGCAGGCGGCCGAGTAGACTGGAATCTTCAGCAAATCATCCAGACAGCTGGGACCATGAAATCCAGCCAGAGCCCCAAAAGGTGACCCCGCAGCCCCGGTGCCCTCCGACGCCCTCTGGGCAGGCTGGCTTCCATTTCTGGTCCAGCGTGGCCACTGAGGAATGCCAAACATCTCTGTGCCTGGCAGCCACAAGGCCACCAGGTGTTCACAGGTCAGCGTGAAGGTCCAGGGCCTGGGATGTGCTTCTGCTCTTTCTCCTTGCCCCTCTCGGAAGCCCTCCACGAGCCTCCTCGCCTCTATCCCTTCCCTGCTTCTGCTTTGCTGCTGTCTCGAGAGCGTGGACAAAGCCAGAGCTCTCACTGTGGGTGGAGGGCGACTGCTGGAGGCCCATCTCTTTGGGGGTATCATTTCTTAGGGAAATGGCTGGGCTAATTGGAGACAGGTGTCCCCAGGTGCTAACATGCAGGCTCCCACTGGAAAAGTGGGTGCAAAGTGAAACCACATGGACTACTTACAAATAAGTGAGGTGTGAGGCGGCTGGCCCTTGAACCTCCTCCTCCTTTCTCCTGTCCCCACCCCTCTCTCTGCGGTCGGAAGCGGGAAAAGCACCCAGACTCTCACGTCGGAGGGTATGGTTGTGGTTTCCGCACAATGCTTTGCTGGGTGGAGAAGAGTTCAGGGTGAAAGGCTGTTCTGAGCCTGTTCCTAGCCTGGGGTTTGAAATTGGGGCAGTGCAGGGGGGTGCATCTTGGGGCAGGAACGAATCTGTGCAAGCTCTGCAGGGACGGTCCAGAGAGGACCTGCGGAGAGCGAGTGGGCTGTGGGTCCTTTGAGAAGAGGCCCAGAGAACTGGGGCTGTTTGCTTCAGGAAGCCTGGAGACCTTTCACACATACACGTTAGGAAACTCCTTCCAGCTATTAAGGCCTCTATGGGTATCTGATCCCACTCTTTGTTTTACAGAGGAGAAAAGTGAAGCCCAGGTGTGATGAAGATGACAAGTGGCAGAGCCAGGAGGAGGACTGATACCTCTGCAAGCCTGGAGTCAAGGCTCATGTGTGGACTGTAGATTCAGAGAATCTGTGTGTGTTAAAAGACAGGCAGGGAGCATGGATACAGATGAGCTGGAGCCCATTTTACTAATCCTCCTGCCTCCCTTCTTTCTGTCTGCTGGACTCTCATTTGCTCTCTCCAACCAAAGTCTGGTAAAAAGGTGAATGGGGGCATGTCGGGGGCAAGAAGACTTCACACTTCCTGAAATCACACCAAAACCACTTTCAAACCCATCATTTCATCTGATCTCCACAGTGTGATGATTTCATTAGAGGGTGGTCCAGGCCAGCTGGATGTTTTGATTCTAGAAATAAGGACATTGTGTGGATAAATTCAATTGTGGGGAGAAAACAAAGAGATCTACAACTGCAAGCAAGACAGTTCCATCCACTTGCCCAATGGGATCTAAGCCCCCTCTAAGACTGAAGCAGAGTGGACATCACCATCCCCCAATTCTCAAGACTGAGGAATGAACAAACATAAAGGGGGTACAACCATGGACCAAAGCAGACTTCTTTGTATTGTAGTAACAGAAGAATTTGTAGCATTAATATAAAGATAGTGGTTACCAGAGGTTCTGAGGGGAGGGAAAGGGAACAATGGGTGGAACATGGGGCATTTTTAGGGCATTGAAATTGTTCTGCATGACATTGTGATGATGGATACAAGCCACTATACATTTTGTCAAAAGCTGTAAAATTATTCGGTGCAAAGTGTAAACAGTAACCATAAATACAGACTTTGGTTAGTAGCAATGCTTCAATAGTTGTTCATCAATTGTAACAAATGTACTACACTAATGTAAGATGTCATTAGTTGGGGAAAATGTGGGAGGGAGTAGGGGTGGGGTCTACAGGAATCCCCTATACTTTCCATGTAACTTTTCTGTAATCTAAAACTTCTTTAAAAATAAAGTTTATTATATGAAAAAAAATTCACTTGTTGGGGGCTATGAGACAGTGGAATTCAGTGGGAACTGCACCGGGCTGGGGGGGCGGTGTGGAGAGGGGCAGAGTCCTGAGTTCTAGCCCTGATTCTGCCATGAACTTTTGTCTGGACTTTGCTAAGGCACTTAACTTGGTGAGATTTTTGCTTCCTTATCAGCTGAAAAGACCTGGAAGCTTTTGCTAATTTTAGTTGTAGGAGGCATTGTGGGTTGCTTGCCTAATGGCCATCTCAATCTTCTTCCTCCTTGCCTGCCTCCTGCAGAGGGTGAAAAAGTCAGATCTTCCCTTTCCCAGCCTTCCTTGCAGTGAACGGCGATTGTGTGATCGGGTTCTGGCCAGTGAGATGTAAGGGGGAAACCTGGAAATTCTGGAAAACCTGTTATTCCAGAAGAGAGGTCACTTTTCTACCTCCTCCCTTTCACACCCACCCCTTGCTGCTTGGGACATGGTTGTGTGAGGTAGTGATTCCTGGAGCTGTAGCAACCATCTTGCAGTCATGAGGTGAGACATGATTGACAAGAGGGAGACAAGATCTTGAGGCTGCACAGCAGAGAGATGGGGGTGAGCTGGGCCCTTAACATTATTGAGTCACTGACAGAATCCTAGCACCACAACCTCGAGACTTCTTGTCCTGAAGATTATTAAATGCCCTAAAGGTATTTGTTGTTGAAGGTATTCTTAGGCTGGTACTCTGTCACACTTGCAAGCAAACATATCTTGATTCATTAATATCCTAGAATTCTGTAATATGTATAATCCATTCATAATGATAACTGAAGTCCCTGCGAGGAAGAGATGTCTACGTCTATGTTGATGTCTACGTCTATGTCTACGTCTATGTCTACGTCTATGTCTACAACTATATCTATACCTATCTATCATCTCTATGTATATAATTTTTTTTTTTTTTACTTGAAAATGCCTTAAATGCTTGTTGTGGACTATTAGCTCCTTCCTCTCATACTAATTTAATCTCTAGCCAAACTTGGCTACTGGGAAAATTTGGGGGCCACAGTACAGGGCTCATCAGTGGCTCCCCCAGACCTGGTGCCCCACCATGGTGAGTGGCACTGTGGGCTAGCCAGCGGTTCACCTGTGTCAGGATCCCAGAGTTGGCCTTGACAGCTCTATGTCTTGCCCCACGTCCAGCCTATCTTCATGCCCTGTTGGCTCTGTCCCTCAGTGTCTCTTCAGCTGGTTCCATTCTGTCGATTCTCACTGCCCTGAATTGGCTTGGGACAAGAAAGGTGAAACCTTAGATTGAGGAGAAGGCGAGAGGAGGAGGGTGGAAGCAAAGTGAAGGGGAAGGGGAGGAGCTGGAGCTTCCACAGGCCTGATCCCTCTGAACACTGAGGACCCCTGGCCCTCCATCTACCCAGAGGCTGCCCCCTGGGGGCTCCCAGGCTGAGGTCGGCTCTCTTCTCTTGGTGACAGCAGCAGCAGCAGCAGCAGCAGCATCAGCATCAGCAGCAGGGATCTGTCTAGGTATTGCTTGTTAGGCTGAGCTGGTGGGCTCAGGAAGAGGCAAGGGGCAGTAGGGGGCTGTCAGCAACTTCTGAAGAGCAGCCCCCACAGCGTGGGGGTGAGTACACTCAGGTGGAAGCTGGCTGACATCTTTCCTCCATCAGCAGGACCTCTGCCTGTGTGATGACTGTGAGAAAATTCTGGAAGTTCATTGGACAGTGAAGACCTTGTCCTGTGAGCCCCATAATGCAATCAATGTAAAAATAGAACAGAGAGCAATTGCAAGGTCCCCACTGACACTTCAGGTTCTACATGTCATGGACGCTGCCTCCTTGGCTTTAGGCAGGAATGCCCTCTCAGGTGGAGGGAGGATGTTGGCCGTATGCGGGAATGGGAAGGACCTGGGGAACCCTTTCCTGGGAGCAGGAATCTCTCCCCTCTGTCTATGGGAGTGCTGAGATTTGGACCCAGTCAGAGTCATTTCTTTGGGTTGAGGCATTATTGTCTCATAAAATACTCATTTGCTTATTCACTCATTCATTCATTCTTCTGTTCACTAGATATTTCTTGGAGGCATGCTATATGCCAGTCTCATGCTAGTCCCCGCAGCCCTAAAGTTGAAGCTCAAAAAGTCTCTGCCTCTAAGAAGCTTCCAGTTTAGTGGGGGTGATTCTCAAGGAAATGTGAAGGTCCTTAGGTATCCCTGTACTAATAGTAGTTGAATGAAAGAAGGAAGGGCCACAAATAAGTAACCCCTTCTGGATGGAAGAGAACCAAAGCCTACTGGGTATTTACCAGAGCCAGTCAATTTCTGTACATTTATTGTTTAATTCTATTGGGTTAGTCTTCTTCTTCCCATTTTACAAATGAGGAAACTGAGATTGATACAGGGTAGTCAATTTCCTGAGGTCACGCAGCCTGTGTCCTCTCTACCACTGCCCCCAGTGTGATTCCTGAGCCTTAGTTGCAGGTAAGTTTACCACATATTAAGGAAAGCATTCCCTGGGGCCAGCCCCCCATGAGCTGAGCAGAGAAATGCAGATAAGCATTTGGAAATGCAAAGTGATTTCACTTGTAGTTGGTAGACTCATCTTACTGTGCGATATGGTTGCTGTTGAATTACTGTGTTACGTCCTCCAGTTGCATGGGACCTAGGCGGAGTGCTTGCCGCATGCAATAGGAGCACATAGGTCCTTCAGCACAGATGGCTGAGAGAGCTTGGGGCCTGCAGGACTATCTGGGGCTTGCCTGAGTCTGGTTGACCAGTGTGCTGCTGGGTGAATTAGAATTGGGTGTGATGGGAAATCTTTGTGTTTGTTTTCATTTGTTGTAGTGAGGGATGATTGAATCTGAATCGATGAAACATGATTGTAAATGGAGGACCCACAGGCCAACTGTGGCTCTCAGACATTTTTGCTTGGCTTGCACATGTTGGCTCCCACAGTGGTTTTTTTTTTTTTTTTTTTTTTTTTAAATCTGAATTGACTGTCAATTAATTTCATATAAAATTTGGATTCTGGTACTCTTGAAAAACCAGGTGGTTGGTGAGCAACAGATAATTCAGAGAAAGGAATGATCATAGTATTAATTCTTTGCACTTGAATAACACTACATCTTTTTAAGGTCTTTTCAAACACAGCAGTTACTTTGACTTGCTCTTGTGAGATATGCAGGAAAAGAACCAGTCCCTTTATTTTGCAAAGGAAGACACTGAGGCCAAGCAGGGTCTGCAGCCATCTAGGTTGCAGCCCAAGCATCTCCAATCCAGTGGTTTTTCCACCCAGTTGGCAGAGAGGACCAAAAGGGTCAAGCCAGGTGTCCAGGGGTGGATCCTACTGCAGACATGATGGCTCATGGGGTCTGGAGACTCTGGTTTCATGATGATTTTAGTATGGAGCAATCACCCTGTTGAGAGTTATTCATCAAATAAGAGAGGCAGTTCACAAATGGATGCACCCAAACTGTGCCACCACCTAGCAAATGACTTCTCCTTCGCAGGTGCATGCCTTGGTTGAGAAGTTCGAGAGAAGCCCCTTGGCCAGTTTCCTGTGAGTTGAGATTTGTAGGTGTTTGATGATTTGGGCTGGAATCTTTGCTGAAGACATCCCAGTTCCCAGGAGGAGAACTCCATAGAGTGCACGCGGTTGATGCCCAGACCTAATAAGATGCAGAAGCACTCTGTGAGCCAAGTTTCAAAGGCAGCCATCTTCTCTTTTTTTGAGCCCCAATTTTTTGACTCAACTTCTGAGCAGTTCACTCTGCCTCTCTGAGTCCAGCCTGGGAGTTCATTACCAGGCTGCTGCTTCCCACTGGGGAGAGAAGAGGGGATAAGGGAAGTACATTCAGGAAAAGTTTCTCCCAGTTTAGAAGCAGAGAACTCTAATAGCGAGTTAGCTGCAATGCCAGAACATGAACAGAAAAGTGTAGAGGATGATCCGCTTAGCAAAAGATGTCACATCTTAACTGCCTGCTATATTTTGGCCACTAAGTTGGGAGATCTATATCTCTCTATCTCTATCTCTATCTCTATCTCTATCTCTATCTCTATCTCTATCTCTATCTCTATCTCTAT
>JAKSZT010053928.1:51807383-51823151 GCA_026826555.1 Tolypeutes matacus | reverse complement strand
CTCTACCTCTACCTCTACCTCTACCTCTACCTCTACCTCTACCTCTATCCCCATATGAATATCCATACCCATATCCGTATCCGTATCCATATCCGTATCCATATCAGTATCTCTACATATGTGTACGAATATATGCATGTGTGTGTGTTGTGTATATGTGTGAGTGTGTGTGTGTGTATATATATATATATAATCTCAGCACAATTCAAATAATCCCATTGAGGATGGTGTTAATATCCCCAATTTACAGTTGAGGAAATGGAACTTCAGAAATGTTAAAGAACTTGTCCAATGATATTGGATATAAATCCAAGGTTATTTGACTCCAAAACCCATATTTCCCATCCACCCCCTTCCAAATCATGCTGTGTCCCCCCATTGATGACAGAGGGTTAAGAACAGGTGTCCCTTGACTGCTTCATTCTTCCATCTAACACTTAGTTGGAGAGATGGGCATAAGGAACTGGCCAATAAAGAGATATACACTGGATGGGGGCAAATGAC
Source organism: Tolypeutes matacus (assembly GCA_026826555.1). Classification (NCBI taxonomy): domain Eukaryota; kingdom Metazoa; phylum Chordata; class Mammalia; order Cingulata; family Chlamyphoridae; genus Tolypeutes; species Tolypeutes matacus. The sequence goes on along the minus strand of JAKSZT010053928.1, from coordinate 51,822,647 downwards.
AATAATTAGATTGTAATGTTGATCCATTTTTACATCTGTCGCCCTTATGTTTGTGTTTGAAATGGCCTGTAGGATTGAAGATGATCATGAAAGGAAATAATTACAAGTTATCTGAATAAAATCTGTAGCAAATTACCTATAAAACTATAACTATCTGAATAGGATGACATTAACTTTGTAAGTTCATGACTTTCTTTAAAGTTTGCTAAGAAGAGAGCAAAGTAATTACAGTTCTCCTCCGACTGATTAAACATGACATATATGCTAATATGAAAGTAACTCTGTCCTTTGTTACTCTAGCGTCTGGCTTATAGCAATTTGGAAGGTAACAGATAGAATCATTTCACAGCTGCCAGTCTGAATTTTCCCATACTAACAATAAAATTTTAGATCTCCTTTGCTTCAACCAAGAATTCATACCCCCCTTTCTGTGTTTAAATGTTTGTATAGATGTGAACTGGTGTTGTAGCTATTACAGCCTCAATGTTTTTTGTCTTGTACGTGAGAAAACACGTTACCATAATTGCTTCTGCAAAAAAGCAAAAAAAGGAAAAAAAAGCACCTGCTAAGATACGGTTTAAAGCAATTATGTAGTTAGTAGTCTGTCAGATGGAGTATTTTTCACCTAATGAATAAAATAATAAGTTAGACAAGACTTAGGAAAAAAGCCACATTATTTAGAACATCAGTAAAATATGCCACTTGTCAATTTATGAGGAGAGACTATTCGATTAAAAGCAGCAATTATTTGAAAAATGGTCTCAACTATATCCATAAAAATTAGCCTGTATTTTGAGAAGATTATGATTACTATGCAGCAATTAATTGTTCTAAAAATCCACAAAAATGAAAGCATTAGTAACAAATCAACAAATATAGTAAAAGCAAACATATTTTGTGCTGTGTGCTAGGCATTATTCCAAGGACACTGCATATATTAACTAGATTATTCCTTGCAACAACCCTGTGAGTTAGATACCAGTATGGGCCTTTTCTTACAGACATGGAAAGAGAGGCACAGAGAGGTTAAGAAAATTCCCCAAGGCCACACAATTAGGAAGTCCCAAACATCCAATTACCTACAAGCCATGCTGCTCACATATTCTATGGAAGGAAAGGATAAAATTATTCATTAAAGAATAGATTCTCAACAGGTGAGTGGTGATGTGTAGCCCTGCCTCATCCTAGAACAGAATGGTCTATGGGTCTTTAATGCCACTCTGACTTTGGTAACCTCATGAGCCCAGAGACACCTGTGCTTGCCAGGAACCTGGAAGTCAGGCAGCAGCCAATAGCCTCAGTGGTCCCCTTAGGTTCACAGCTGGGCCTTGGTCTCTGGAGCCTCTTTGGCAAAAAGATGCATCAGTACCCCAGCCCCATCTTACCTGACTTCTCAGATGCTATGTCTGCCTACCTGGACCTGCAGAACTTGCTCATACGTTGTTGTCTCATCTGGAGACACGGTGTGGCCTAGTGCATCAAACATGCTTTGAAGAAGGAACACCAGGACCTAAATCCTAGCTCTGCCACTTACTAGCCACTAGGGACTTTGAAGACACAATTTCAGGGCTCTCTGTCTCTGTCCAATCATGTGCAAAAATGGGGATTTTCAGGGAGTTTGTAAAGATCACATGATGTAACATATGTCAAGCAGTGGGCACTTGGGATGTGCTGGAGAGCTTGCCCCTCCCTCCCTCCCTCCTCCCCCTTCCCTCCCTCCCTCCCTTCCTCTCTTCCTCCCTCCCTTCCTTTCTTCTTTCCCTCTTCCTTCCTTCCTCCCCACCCCTTTTCCTTTCCTTTTCTCCTTCCCTTGTTCTGTTTTTAAAGTCACTTCTCTCTGGCTGTCAAATACTCACTGAAGAAGGGAGAGGGCTGGTTGTTGACATCTTTGCATTTTTATACCCTGTGGTTCAAAACTGCTATTATTGAATAATCAAGATACAGGTCCGTGTGGATTCCAAAGATCCAGTTGTGGTTGAGTGATTTTTTTTCTTTTTGCTAGATAGTTGAGTAACTAATTTAACACACACACATGGAGTGTGTCCCAAGGCGAGAAGAAAAACTTGTTTTCCCAGTCATGGAGCTCACAAGCCATCAGGAAGACAGACAGACAGCTCTATCCCAGGATTACATTTAACCCATTACCTGCTGAAATGGAGGCCTGCCACGAGGGCCGCTGGCCCCCCAGGAGGAGCACCCAGCAGGTTCATTCGATGGCTCGGATGCTGGCACATGCTGTGCTCCCTGGCCCCGTGTACCTGGAGGCTGAGGCTCCTTCCTTGGCTCCAAGCCGCAGCATCTCAGTTCCCCTAGCACCCTTACCATTTGGCATAACCGGTGACTGCATGCTCCATGAGGGCAGAAGGCTCAAGGAGTTTAGAAGGGTTTCTTTAAAGAACGTGAAGCAACAGGGCAGGTGAGTACAACAGAGAATTAGTGAGACATTAACTGTGAACTGGAAGTTGATATGATTCCAATTATATGACATTCTGGAAAAGGCAAAATTATAGAGATGGCATAAAGATCAGTGGTTGCCAGGGGTTTGGGGGAGAGGGGAAGGATGAATAAGAGCACAGGGTATTTTTAAGGCAGCAAAACTATTCTGTATGATACTGCAATGATGGATATATGACATTATGCATTTGTCAAAATCCATAAAACTGTTTATACAAAGGGTGAACTCTAGTGCAAACTATGGACTTTAGTTAATAATAATGTGTCAATATTGATTCATCAGTTGTAACTAATATACCACATCAAAGCTAGATGTTCACACCAGGAGAAACTAGTGTATGCGGAGGTGGGGGGGTAGTATAACACATATGCAAAAAAGGGGAGAATCTTATGTATGTGGGTATGTGTACAGAGTTGGCGGGGTGAGGTGGAGAGAAGAGCAGACAAATGTTCTTTCTGCTCAAGTTTCTGTAAATCCCAAACTCCTCTAAAAAAAAGTTTATTAGAAACAGGCAATTAATGGGAAATTAATTAAGTCCCCCAAGCTGATAGTTCTGAATGATACTTTTGTCTGGAGATGCCGAGGGTCAATAGTCTGATCACGTCTTTTAGTTGGAAGCAGAATTCTGGAAGATTCTAATTCACTCTCTTAACGTGTTGCTTGCCTTTAATAAGGACTCACATGGAGAGAGGTGACCTCCACTGGTATAAATTCAGGCATTCTGAGCACCCCTGGGTCAAGGGCATGCTCCACCCACAGGGTCAACTCTGTACACAGCCTGCAACAAACCCAAACCAATGGCTTACTGAACCACCTGTTCTCAAACTACTTTAAAAATGTCTGATTTCGGTTTTTAAGTGTCCCCCCTCCCCCAAATGTTGCCAGCTTTTCTTACTCTCATTCTGGTCTTCTGTTTCTCCACCCCTCAGCCAGTACAGCTAGGGGACCACATAGAAATAAAGTTCCTCGGGAGCCAATCCTCGGGGGATGGGGCTTGGGAAAGGAGGAATGGCCAGGGCTAGGAGCCAGGGTCGGCAGAGCAGTGAGATGCGGGGGCATCTTCAGGGCTGCTTGCCTTCATTCCTAGCTCTTCTCTTTCCCAGTGGGGAACCTCAGAGCTGCCCTTTTTCTGTCATTTCTTGTAGGGAGCTGCTCGGAGTATCTCTGTCTGCGAAGGCTTTGGCTGGAGACCTTGGCTGGCCTCTTGCCCTCCTCGCCCCACATCAGGATGTGGGTAGCAAACCTCTCCCACCAACCTGCCCGGCAAGGAAGAGGATTTTAGTATTGAAGAGATTCCTGGCGGGGGGGCAATTGTCACCCTCAAATGGGGATAATTTGGGGGAAGCTCAATTAAGAGACTATTTCAAAGACATGGGCAGGGTGTTGGGAAGACATCTCTGGAACATGCAGACAGAGCAGTGTGGACAGGGTCATCTGTCAGAAGCTGCGTCCTCCTCTGTGGGGTGCAGCCAATCTGTGGGGTCCCCAAGAGTGGGAGCCTCAGGCAAATGGGCATCTTGGTCTTATTCTCATCTCTGCCTCCATCTTCCACTGGTGCTTCCCCCTGGCCAACCCAGCTGGGAGCCAGAGGGCAGGGGAAACCAGTTGTTGGGGATTAGCACAGAGTTTTGTGTGTGTGTGTGTGTGTGTGTGTGTGTGTGTGTGGTGCATCTGGAGGGGACAAAAGGAAGACCCCATTGCATGCACCTGGATGGAGGGCTGCTGTACTCGAGCCTTCTTTCACAACAGCCTTATTCCGAGGCCCCTGGTTGTAAAGAACTGGGACCTTCGTTTTACAGGTGGGACCGCAGCCTCCAAGTGGGCGAATGTATGTTGGAACAGTCGGTGCAGGTCAAGGGCTGCAGCAGGAGCTCTCAACGGAGCCCTCTGGCTCCAGGCCGGGAGGATGCCCCACTATTGCCCCACAGCTGCCTCTCTGGAACATTTCCGACACTCATCAGTCATAACAAGCTTCCTGCACCAACTTGCTTTCCCCAACGCAGGATTTCATATTGCCAAGTATAATTAACATGATACATTGATTTAGGGCAGAGCTAACAAGCACATATTAATTTTGAAAAGTCAGGTTATTTTGCTGGAAATGATTTGCTGATGAACACCTACCACAGGAGTTTAAAAGTGCAGGAAAGGGAGTGGGTAATTATGGGCTGGCACAGCCCTCAGGTCTGCGTTTCTGCCCCCTGGAAACTCCCTGACAATGAATGATAGCTTTCCGCCTCTGGGGGGAGGAGGCGCTCAGGGTCACCCCAGCTCTGCCTCCCTGATGCCCAATCTTTCCCTCCTCCCCCAGGGAGCATCCTGGTTCTGCCTGCTTCGCAATGTAGTTATCTGCAATCAGAAGCTCTACTTTGAGCTTTTCTTTGCCTAATTGCTTCCCCTGACTTGGATATTACACACACCTCCAGAGGAAAATAAAAAAATAAAAAGATCTCCTTCTAGGGACGTTAAGTCACCGGGCAGCCCTGGGTAAATGATGGGAAACAAAACAAAGATGCGCTGATCCTTGCTTGCCTTTCATTCTCGGGCTCCTTGACAGTTGGAATTTCCTTTGGAACTCTGGTTTCACGAGCCAGATGTTTCAGCAGATTCCCCTCCCTCTCTCCTCTCCCAATGGGGAGAAACTTCTCCACACACCTCTGGGCACTAGGGTTGGGCACCAGGAGGTGATTTTTTCCCCCTGCTTTTCTGCTGTCTTGGTGTGGGGGTGTTTATTTGTGGAAGGGACCCCATTCTTGTCTATGCACCCATTTCCCACGCAGCTTGCCTCCTCTCTTGTGGAAAGCCCACAGGAAGTCAGCACTGGATAAGGAGCCATTCTCCACTCGCCAGCCCTTTTGTCTGGCAGGAGAAGTCCCAAGTTCAAATTCTGTTCTGGTTCTTTTCAACCAAGGGAAGCTGGACATACCACTTCCTCTTGTTAAATGCTGGCTTCTTCACTGGCAACACAAGGATGGTGATACCCACCTCTGAAGCCTGCAGTGTGATTAAAGCTGCATGTTTTTTTGTGTGTGACACGTGGAAGGTGCTGGGGAAGTGCTGATTTCCTTCCTTTCCCTGCCCCTCCTGCTTCTAGGCAGTCCAGGAGCTGTTCCGAGGGTTGTGAAGTTTGTATTTCTTGAGAGATGTGAAAGGAAATCACCACATAGCTCCGTTTAAAAGCCTACTTTGTGGTTTCCTTGGTTATTTATAGAACCCAGACTTTTCTCCTCTCCACCTCTTCCCTCTTCACTTCATTCCCAACCCCAGTTTTTCCATCTCTCCTTATAGAACATTGTCCCTAAAGGAGCTTGCATGCTTGCAAGGGGCTGCGTTTCAATACCTGCGGTTTTTAGATGATCCTTTTTACACTGTCAGGGGTCTCTTGGCTGCATTCCTGTTGGGCCTTTTCTCTAGTAGAATAATTCTCCCTCCAGGAGTAAGGAAGCCTCACCCTACTAAGAAACTTCTCCTCCAATCCTTGCTCCCCAACTCCAACCCCCTGAAAGTGCTTTGATCCTTTTGCCTGCTGAGGCCAAATTTGATGACTGAGCCTTGGCTCTTCCCAGAAAGCTTTCCTATCCTGGATTTCTGGCTGAAGTTTTTCTCGTTACCAAAGTTAACTCTCTCCCAGCTTTGTTCAGCTTTCTGCTAACTAACCTAGATTCTCACTGTTCCTTTCTGCTGTGCTGACCATCCTTCTTCATTTAGTGCCTCCTAATGCAATTAGTTAACTCCTTAACCTTCTTTTCCAAGGACTTTAAGGACACACTACTCTCTCTGGCTCTCTATAGAGACACCTCCCTACTCCCCCTTGGTGGGATCTGTCCTAAAGCAGGGCTCCAGTTCAAAATGCAGATCTCAAGCAGGATCCAGGGCCCATATTCTCCAAATATAATGTCCTTGGATTATTGGCAGATTTGTCTCAGCTGAAGCTGGAAAACAACTTCCTTTGGAGCAGACCCTGAGCAGGAGGGAGTAGTGTTGAGATTACACGGATGCTAGCGCCCATTCCACATTTCATTCTTGCATCGTACTGAGGACACGTGGAATTAAAATACGACCAATAATTCTTTTAACTCCCTTGCCTTAATAACTATCAGATGGAAATTTTGCTTCCTTTATTAAACTGGATGCAGACCCACAGAACTACTGTGCGGTAGAAATTTCTATCCTGGATTTGCCTTCTTTTCCTAACCCAGTTTTAATGGGGGAATTCCCAGGAAAGGCAGGTCCTCCAGCCTTGCTCCCAAATCCTCCAGCTACTATTTTGATATGGAAAGCATCTTGAGTCTTAAGTTAAAAATGGAGAGAGGTTCTGATCAAGGCTTTGTGAGGCTGTGTTTTTGGTGAACTAAATTTAATCAATTTCTAAATAAATAAGCAGCCATTGGCTTGAGCTCAGTGGACCAAGTTTCAAGTAGCACAGGTTTCTTTGTAGTGTACGTGGCTGAAACTTCCATGCTCTTATGTTCTGAGCACATGAGCCCATCTCTCTCTGCTTCCTCCTGCTCGTGTCCCAGCTTAGGTGATGGCAGCATGTGGCTACTCCAGAGCAGTGCCATCTGCCCTTTTGCTGGTGTCCAGGAAGAAGCAAAAGGGTTGGAAGAGCCCAAGAGTGAAGATGGTTCTCCCCCATAACATCAGGGATTTTTGGAGGGGAAAAGGAAAGGGGCACCACCTTTTAATAAGTATTCCCTGTGTGCCAGCGATGGTACTGATTCTCTATACCTGTGACAGCCTGGTGGCACACCCGTTGCTCTTCTGAATTTACAAGTGGTCAAGCAAGGCTCTTTAAGGTTGACATGGGTTGGATTCTCCAGAAACAGATGCTGGAATTTGGGATGCAGATCTTCATTATGAGTTTAACACTTATGAAAGGAAGAGGGAAGGAAAAGGCTTGGACAGTGGGAGAAGTTAAATTGCTGTGTAGGCCCAACAAAGCTTTGGCCAACATGGCAGAAAGATCTAGCAAGAGTTTGTCCATCAATTTCTCACACAGGGCAGAAAAATGGCCAGGCATTTGTACCCACATTTAGACCGGTCACCAGATGTGGTTGATGCAGAAAGAGTATAACCCTGCAAGTCCTTCTGGGAAGTGGCATCTGGGCAACACACCCCTATGTCTACCATGAAGGTAGTTCAGCCACTCAGCAGCTTTTATGCTGGGCCTGGAATTTGTCCAACATCTGCTTGCTTGCAAAAGCCATGCTCTTTTAAGTATACCAGCACACTGTGTGTTTCCTGAGGATAGAGAGTGAGCTGTCCTATTGGGTTAGGAGTTATTGGATAGCACAATTTGCAGCTTTCCCATCTTTTTTCCCCCTCCCTCCCAATATGAAGACACTCCATCTTAGTTTGCTAGGGATGCTATAACAAAGTACCACAAACTTGGAGGCTTAAAAAGCAACACAAATATAGTCTAGCACAGTTCTGGAGGCCAGAAGTCCAAAATCAAGGTGTCAACAGGGCCATGCTCCTTCTGAAACTTGTGGGGAAGAATTTGTTCCATGTCTCACTCCTGGCTTCTGGTGATGGTTGGCTATCCATGGTGTCCCTTGGCTTGTGGCATATAATTCAACCTCTGCCTCTGTTATCACATGGCCATCTTCTCTCACTCTGTCCATCTGTCTCTCCTCTCCCCTTCTTCTAAGGACACCAGTCATATTGGATTAAGGGTCGCCCCTACTTGCCTTGTTTTAACTTGCCTAATTCCATCTGTAGTGACCCTATTTCCAAATATGGTTACCTTCTAAGGTACTGGGGATTAGGACTCGACTAGATCCTTTTGGGGGACACAAGTCAACCCATAACACATTCCAACTCATTTTGGGACCTCCTGACAGAGTGGCCAGCAAGGACCTTGCAAGACACCCAGAGCTACCTGCTAACTGAGCTGCTACTGCCAAGGACCATCCAGTCATTTCCAGCTTATAAAACTGATAACTGCCCCTGTGTGGCTGAGTTTACCCCCACAGAGGGCATGCCAGGAAATGCCCAATGACCATCTCTGCGTTCCTCTCCATCTCAATCCACACCTCAAGTCTACTTCCTTTTTGGTGCTCCCATATCTCTTCAGCACAGATCAAGCTTTTCATTTCCAATGCCAGTCCTTTTTTTCAGTGGTGGGGAAGAGGGCATGGGCATTCAGAGTTGCTGTGGTCAGCGATTTGGGGAGGGAGCTGGAGAAGACCATCTGTGGTCAGTGATTTGGGGAGGGAGCTGGAGAAGGCTTGGGAATGTGGCCTTGCAGATGCTCCAACTCTGCAGGGACAGCATAGGGCTAATGCTCTTACCTTTGAAGGGAAAACAGAAAATAAAATCTTCCTCTCCCCTACGTTTTCATTTCCCAAGATCACAGAACCCCTTGATATTGGGACTTCAGGGTTAACGGTTCTCAGGGCTCAGCCCCATAGATCACTTCCACCCCAACCGGCAAGGAAGAGGCCCTGTTTGCTTGGCCATTCACTAGCTTCCTGACCTTGGGCAAGTTGCTTCTTAACCCCAGGCCTCAGTTTCCTCCCATTTGTGAAAAGGTCTTCACACCTCTTTCACTCTGGGTTTCTTTCTCTGACTGAGGCACTCAAGGGAGGTGTTGGGGGGAAGCACATTAGTTGTCCCTGCTGGTGGTCCTGAGAGTTAGGGATCTGTTCCTATGAGTCGTGTGACTCTGTTATTCTGGAACCCTCCATCCTTTGGGGACCATACATTTTCTTTGGTTTCCCACTCCTGTTAACAATCTCATGGAATCTTTAAGTTATTAGAGGATGTGAGCTCACAGCAATCAGCTGGTCTGGTGGTTTTCCAGTATTTTTGAGCTGGGGAAATTTCTCCTCATATGTAATTGTTCATAGAACCCTAATCTGTAAAGCAAATGACACTCGAGCTTCTCTTATCAAGGTCAAGGTGAAGGCATTTTGGAGGCTGAGGGATAAGCTGGAAAAATTCTGCTGGGGGCCTTCCTGGGAATTAAACTCATGACATTGATTAGAGTAATATCTGTTTAATGGTTTTCTTTTCTTTGGGGGACGTTAGTAATATTGGTTGCATCAATGCATTTTGAACTTTAGCACCTGACAAGTGATCAGGGGATTTATGTGATGTCAAAGCATTAACCACCAGAGTTCTTATTTAAAAATACAAAACAAAAACATAATTGTAAAGAATAGGGTGAGACCAAACCATCTCTATGCCTATGGATTGTGTTTGTGACTTGTGCTTGGGCTTACTTTCTATTACTGAATCAACCAATCAATAATTTGTCACATAACATTTTTTTAGTCAATCAATATTCATTTGGTATTTGCCAAATATATATGATTGCTGAACACAAAAAAAGAGTTGGATTGCATTTTGAACTTTTGTCTCTGGAGGATTTATATCTTTATGATATACAAAGAGTGGAAGGAGAGGTTAAAGGACAGAATTTACTTTTCAAAGTGTATCAGGCACCCTTTATGTACGACCTAGGTCCTCTCAGCCTCACCTGCCTCTTGGACCAGCCCTGCAAGGGCACAGCACTGTGCCTACCTCTCACAGGTGGCCTTTAGCCCTGGACTCCAGTTCCGGAGCTTCCCTGTTGATGACCGTCTTGGAACCCTGCTCAGTGCTCATGCTCACTTTGTCTTATCTATAGGACTGCAACTCCCAGAAGCCATGTAAACTGTGCTATGGACCACCATTGTTTAAGCGAAGGAGAAGAAATAGAAAAAGTCACTATGGACCCCTTTGTCTTGGTAACACATCCCTATATGGGCTATCCCTCTTTTCCTGATTTAATTTCCATATCTTTCCCCTCCTGATCCTTTGGGTTGCATGATTAAAAAATAACAACACAATAGTCTTTTCCAAAGGCTCGTCTTTCTGGGGAACCCAGGTGTTATGGATTGAAATGTGCCCCCCCAAAGGACGTGTCCAAATCCTAACCCTTAATCCTGTGAATGTGAACTTAATTGTATATTTTGTTATTAGTTAAGATGAGACCAAACTGGGTTAGGGTGGGTCCCAATCCAATATGAGTGGTGTCCTTATAAGGAGAGGCAATTTGTACACACACAGAGACACACAGAGACAGAAAGAGAGATGACTGTGTGATGGAGGCCGAGATTGAGCTATGCCACCACAAGCCAAGGAGTGCCATGGATTGCTGGCTTCCCACCAGAAGCCAGAGTCCAGATATATGATGGACTTTTCTCTTTAAGAGAAAGCATGGCCTGGCTGACACCTTGAGTTTGGATTTCTAGCCTCTGAACTCTGAGACAATAAATTTCAGTTGTTTAAGGCAACTAGTCCTTTGTTATAGCAGTCCTGGCAAACTAAAAGACCAAGCTAGGATGCAGGGTGTCTTAGTGGAAGAGAGAGAAAGCAGTGGATTTGACCCTTTGGATGGTTCCAGATGTGTGTGAGTCCTTCACCCTCATCCTAGTGCTCCGGCCAGGTGAGGCTTGGTTTGAGTTTTTCTGGATTGGGGAACAGCAAGAAAGAGGAGTTTTAGACCAAATCACTTGCAAAGCTATGTTAGTAATTTGCAGACTTTTGTTTGTAGCATAGAGAATCTTGTCCCTCCCTTTTGTGGTTGACTTTTTGGATGAAGCAGGATTGCTGCAGAATTAGGAGGAGGAAGGCAGGGACAGGTAATGGAACAAGGTCAGGGCAGGGTGTCAGTGGCCCTGGCTCCTGGATTTGGCTTTCCCACAGACTGACCTCGACTAAGTCACATTGCTTCCCTGGCAGTCAGCTTTCTTAACTGAACGATATGGGACTGAGACAAGATTATTTCTACTATCATTTCTGTCTTAGTTTTCCATGCTGCTATGACAAATACCACAGATTGGTTTTGGCTTAAGCAACAGGAACTTAATAGCTCTTGATTTCACAGGCTGGAAGGTTTACTTCCTCCCAGTACTGGTAGCCTTCTGGCTGCCAGCAGTCCTTGGGTTCCTTGGCTTCCCCCTCACATGGCAATGTCTTCCCCTTTCTGTTCTAGGTTCCTTTGACTTCCAGCTTCCAGCTCCTCCCCATGGCTTTCTCTCACTATTTCTTAATTCCCCCTCCTTATAAAGGCCTCCAGTAATCAAATTAAGGTCCACCCTGCTTCAGTAGGGCCACAAATGACTAAAAATAGCATCCTCAAGAGCTCCTATTATTTACAAAGGGTTCACACCCACAGGAATGCAGATCAAGACCAAGACTGCATCTAAATCGGAGTATATAATTCAATCCAGCACAATTTCCAGCTCTAAAATTTTAGGATAACCTTGTTTTTGCTACTTTGGCTGCATTTGCATGGAAGCTACTTCATCTCATATCCAAAAGGTAAAATTGAGACTTCTTTGAGATTTTTCAACATGGAAGCTAAAGCAAAATAGTAATAATAATAATAATAATAATAATAATAATAATAAAAATAAAGATAAAAATATAAATAAATGCAGTTTAGTGGTATTTTCTTTTCTAAAAAAGAAAAAAAAAAAAAGATTTGGTTGGAGCTACTCTTATCTTTTCCATCACAAGGAAAAAATAGAGACCCTGGACTAACAACCCACAAACCATGCAACTTAGTTCATCACTGCTGAGGGCTGGTTTGGGGAAGAGAGCTCAGAGACAGCTTCAGATAGAGGGCAGAGGGCACCCTTCCCCCTCCAGTACACACACAACATCCACCCTCCCTTCTCCCTTGTGCAGGGAGAAAAAGAACTCTGTGTGTAAGGTCAAGGCCATGACCACATTCTACACACTGACCAGGGGCTTCACATCCTTCTTGGAAGCCCTCAGAGGCCAATGCAAATCACTTTTGGTCATTGCCCAAACTGAAAAGAACATTTTTTCCCCAGATCGTCATTAAGAATTTTACACAATCACACACTCTCTTCTCTCTCACATACAGACATACATTCCCAAAGAGAAAAACTCATCTCTGAGTATTGGGTCATAAATTATATGAGGTACATTTCATTATAAAGTACATTTCTTTAGTCCGTTATGAATGCTTTCCATTCACCCCAGGGGGTTGTAATGTACACTGACATCTTACTTTCTTCCAAGAAGCATTCCCTCATGTTGTTTAGTATATGGGGCCTAGCTAGGCAAACACATTCTATTCTGGAAAATGAAGGCAATCGACTCACATAAATGGGAATACAATCATGCATCTATGCCTGGGCTCCAGGGAGGTCACATATAATCTTTAGAAAAACTGGGTAAGTAAACATTGGTGAAAGAAATGTCTGACGGCGGAGGGTGCTGCATAAACAGTGCAAATGCATAATTGCTATGGCCCTGAAAAAGTGGAAGCCACGTGATTCTAAAGCCAGAATGACGGGAACAAGTATTTTATAATGTCAGTCCTCATTAGGCTTGATTTTTAATTTTGGTACTTCACCTTCCCAGCCCATTCGCCTTGCAGTCCTCATCTGATCCTTCCTAAGGCACTTGATTTTTCCTAAAGTGAAGAACCAAGAAGAGGTAAAAAGCTGAGTAAATTAGAGACAATATTGAGGGGCCTCTCCATTTTTTTTTCCTTCACTCATCAACAAAGCCAGCAGCAGCAGTATATTTGAGTGCTCAGGTTTTTAAATGCTTCAGTTTTACCTTGCAGAAGATCAGAAACCAAAGCTCATAAAATTGAACTCAGATGACGGACACTCCTGTCTTTGGAGTGCTACTAAACAATCTGCAAATTATTTAAATTAAACCAAACCGGCCCTCGACATCTGCACACAAAATGCTTAAATTCCAAGTGCAACTTTACTGGCATAAGAAAATAATAAGGGGAGTTCAATTTGTGTCAGCATGGCTCAGGAAAATAAGATATCATGTCTCGCTGTCTGCTTGATGTCAATTTCTCAGATGCAAACTCTAATGCATCCTCCTAGACTGTCCGCTTGGAGCCTGCCAAACAGAGAAGTTCAGCCAAAGTTCACCAAGCTACTACCAAATCACTTTTTTCCCCCTCCTTTTTCAATCATTAGAAACCTTCTGTTTTATATTGTGCACACGTGATTGTATCTACCTCTTAAAACATATATAACTCTATTAGCTTCTCCTATTCTTTGGGAACACTGTAAATTCTTTCCTGTGATGAGTTTGCTCTGCGGCTCAGGTTTTTAAGTTTCACTGCATTCTATCTGGAATGCTTGGTCAGATAAAGTCTGTAGATATTCAAGATATTCAAGATGATTTGCAAATAATATATTTTATTTATTTGAGAGCAATTAAATAATAGGAGAAAACTCCCCAATAAAAGAGACAGGAATCAAGATGGCTTCAGAAATGCTTTTTCATCCTTTTCTCTGTACCCATTCAAATCAGAGGCTCACTCAGGTCATGCCAGAGAACCTGCCTTAAAACTAGCATCCAGTCTTTGGAAAAACCCGAGCTCAGATCTCAGTTCTAATCTCCCCTTTAGCTGGGTTATTGAGACAACCAACTGGCCATTACACAGGCCATTTTTCTCATTTTCGTTGTTTAGTTTTGGTTTACTTTAAATGATTAAGACCCTCATTCTTTCCAGAGAAATTGGGCACCCGCACTTATAATCATGTAAAACCAGCATTTTAATGCTGCTGGATGATGTATCAATTTAGGTCCCTGGGATCACCAAAGAGCTAGAATTTCACTCATCAGCAGAAATGCAGGTTTAGTAGGTGCGTGAAGACAAAAATAAGGGGAGTGAAATCTTTGATCTATTTCATGTTCTTTAAAAATACCTTTCCTTTAGTATAACATGTCACATTCAATCTATGTTCCACCTTTAGCATCTTTCTTCCAAGTTCTACTTGGGTCCTTTTCAAAGACCCAATACCAATGTTCAAAGCAGATTTCAGGAGGGAAAGTCTTCGTTTGTTTCCATTGAGTGGTGGTGGTTGGGGTTGGAGTGGAAAGTCCTCACCCAGCAGGATGTAGAGCTGCACGAGCTTATAACCTTCAAACTCATTAGTAGGCCTCTGCCTCCTTCCCATCATATAGCTTTCAAAGACAATTAAAATATTGCTAAAATGCACTTTCCAGGCAAGCTACAGCTGATTATATTTTTTGTAAAAGAGCTTCTCGTACATTTAATGTTGAGATACCTTTCAAACACTTGCTAACTATTTGGCCACCAATAACTGAATATGGTTTAATTAAGCAACATGATAAATTATTACTTATAAGCAGGATCTGAATACCAACGTTAAAATAAAATATATCCTAAAATACAGTAATATTAAAAACAGTAACCCTGCCACATAGTGATCATTATTATCTTAATTTCTTTTTCATCTTTTGTATCATAAAATAATTCAGCCTAACCACTGTGTTTTAAAGGAACGTGTCTGCTGATTCACATTTCACTTAATCTGGTATCAATTATTGGCCTCGATTTAGAAAATTCAATGTCTGTGTAGATGAAATGCTTTAATACCTTAGATAGTAGCTCGTTTCTGGACCCAGCCTAAAACGGCACAGTCAGAAAAGTATAAAATACTTTTTGCTAGATTCAAAGACGAGCAAGATTAAAAATTCCCAAATGCGTATTCTGGATTCTCTCCAAAAACATTCCATCTTTATTCATTATTGGATATTGTCTTGATTAAAATTCCTGTTGGTTTGTTCTATGGTTAAGTAGTAATCTTGTATCTTAGCATTTGGAATGCATTGGTATCATGTGACGTGCACGGAGCCCAAATGAATATAGAGAGATCTCTTTCACAAGTCAACAAGGAGGACTTAGAGCGTTCAGATTTCAACAGAGCCGTTTTTTTTTTTTTTGGGGGGGGGGGGGGGGGGCCCGTTTTATTTTTAGCCACATATTTAAAAAAACAGATTAAGAC